>JARFJB010001798.1:3902500-3942500 GCA_036346205.1 Vesta saturnalis
TTGATAGTCGACAATACTGCTTGAACTAGTGGGTTTTGTGTACGGTCTTGAAGGCCAAAGAGAGAGCTATAGTCAGTGACGATCATAAGCTTAGTTGTATGATGTAATGTCTCACGTAATGTAATGCGTGCCAAATGGCATATAGCTCGGCTGTATATATGGACGTATCTCTGGCATGGACCATGAATGAGTGTCGTCCTTCGTGCAGAATGCACTACCTACACCTACGTTAGATTTAGATCCGTCTGTGATAATATCGTAATCACGGTATCTGTGGAGTATTTCTTTAAATTCCTCTAGATATATAGATGGTAATGTGCTGTCTTTTTGTACCTAGATAGATCGGTAAGTATCTTTACAGGAGGAAGTAGCCACGGTTGAGTTTCCATGGGTCCTGTCGGCATATGTGGAAGACGTTGTTGTATAAGTTGAAGTGAAGACATTATATGGTACCATGTAGGTTTGTGCAATCTGTGCCAAGCTTAGAGTATTGTCGTTAGAAAATAGATGCTATAGTTAGGTGGCTTCTTTGGGATTTTATTTTACATCCATAGGCAGGAAGTCTGTATTTGCGGTGTATCGATATGGGAAGTGTGCCGGACTCACAACACAAACTTTCACTGGCTTGTATAGAATGCACCACAGAGAACCTGATAGAGGAGTTTTGTATACTTTCAGGGTTTTAACACACTTGGAGATGCAGATGAGTAGCTTCACATCCGTAGTCGATTTTAGACAGTACCAGTAATTTAAAACCCTCAGAAGGACTTCTGGATCTGCTCATGTAGAACCAGCTAAAGCTCTAATGATATTAAGTGATGTTTTACAGCGCTTAATTAAATCACTAATGTGATTATTCAGGTAAGAGCAGAGTCTAGTATGAGCCCTAAGAACATGGAGCTGCTCTTGCATAAGATGATTTTATTTTCAATGTGAAGTGGGCCAAAATGCGGTTTCCTCAATTTGCAGAAGTGTATACAGTAGGACTTCTCAGGTGATAATTTGTACCCTACGGGGTCTGCGTTCAGACATATACGATCAATCGCCTGTTGCAATTTTCTATTTATTTCGCCCATTTTGGGAGCAGAAAAAAGGATAGCTAGGTCGTCCACGTACATGTATGCATTGAGTTCTCAAGGAAGAAAGAGTGTTACCTATTCTAACTCGTATATGCCTTGCTTCAAGAAACGATGATATAAACCGTGGCAAGTTGCCTCTGAAACCCCATTCGTGGGTTTCTGTATTACTCCGTGTCTCAGGTCATGTCAAATGCTTTTCTACATCGAAAAGACGGCGACGGCGTGGTGTCTACGTGAAAAAGCTTTGAGGACAGCATCCTGCAGGTGTACCAAATGATCTGTTGTTGATCTGTGTTTCCTAAATCCCATTTGGCAATCAACTAATAGCTCCATTTTTTCGAGAAGCTACATTAGTCTGCGACTAACCATGCGCTCGAATACTTTGGCCATGCAAGACGTTAAACTAATTGGCCTGTAGCTCGTGGTAAGGTAGTTTCTCTTGCTCTTCAATATCGATGACATGGCCTCCTTCCAGGAGGAGGATATTCACATTTAGCCCAAATTCTGTTAAAGGATGCGAGGAGAATGTTTTGAATGCATCAGTTAGATTTTGTAACATTTCGTTGGTGATTAGATCAGCACCAGGGGAAGATGATTTGTTACATTTCAGAGCATTTGCAAGTTCCATTAATGTGAAAGGAGCATTATATTCAAACGACTGCGCAGTACTGAAATCTAGTGCAATTTCTCTTTCATGTTTGGTTCGCAAGAAGAGTGGATCGTAGTTTGCAGAACTACTGGTTTTTTGATATTCATCTGCAAGCAATTCAGTTATAGTGCTACTGTCATTTATTTATTTATTTATTTATTTATTTATTTATTTATTTATTTATTTATTTATTTATTTATTTATTTATTTATTTATTTATTTATTTATTTATTTATTGCCCATCAGAGTAATTCCATTTACAGGACAATACATAACAAACTAACTATTACAAAGTATGTAAGTATTAATAGTATTTACTGAACATCTAATAATGACCAAGTGTTAAAAATTACACTATTAACTATACAGAAATAAACTAAATAAATATATACATATATACATATGGCATAGATATATATGAACAAGTACAATAACTAATAATACATCTTACGCATGGACTTGAATAGTACTTTTCAGAAAGTAATAGAAGAGCTATTAATATCACATTCTGACGATATTTGGTTGAAATTGATGCACATAACAAAGATGGGTGACTTACGTAACACATTAGTTAAGGCAGTTCGACAATAAAATGTAGTAGGGTTACGACAAAAACGCTGAGGCACAAAAAAATCTAGGTACGGCAATAAAACGGGAGAGTCAAAAAGATAACACTAATTTGTATTCTTCTGAGCTCTGGAGACTGAATGTCGAACTTAGGTAAGAATAGATCATTATCGTAGCCAATTACAGGATATGCACCCTCGACTTTAAAGAACAAGAATTTCAAAAATTTTCTTTGGACGGATTCTAACATAGTTTTATGGTTATCATAATAAGGGTACTATGCACAGCATTCTAACTTCGAACGCACGAGTGCAAAATATAGCGACTATTTTTAGCACACCAACTTTGTATATTGTCAACTTGCAATTGCAGCTGTTTACAGTTGTCAATAGTCTTAACTGAACAAAAGATTTTTAGGTCGTCTGCAAATAAGAATTTTTCAGCGGACAGGCTAGATGGTAGATGGTTAACAAATAGAAGAAAAATTAAAGGAACCAGGTTAGATCCCTGTGAACACTAGAAGAAGCAACGAAATCACTAGAACGGTGATTGTTAAAAGACACATTCTGGGTCCGGCACTACAAATATAACGTGAAAAACTTTAACGATAGCTCGTTAAAACCAAACGTTTTTAGTTTTGAAATGATAATGCTGCGGTCTATTTGGTCAAACGCTTTAGTGACGTCCGTATAATTTGTTTCTACTTGACCTTGGTTATCAATTACTTTATTGAGTGAAATACATCAGATTAGTGAGCGTAGATCTGTTTGAAATAAAACCATGTTGCCACGGAGAAATATAGTTGCAGACTTGTGGATAAATTATGGAATGCAAGGTGATTTCAAATACTTTCGCAAAATTTAAAGAATACTGATGGGTCGATAATTAGTAATGAGTGTGTGATCTCCAGATTTTAGAAGTGGAAGTTTTTAATGCTAGATTGGAAATTAACAATAACGGTTTAGCTAGCAACACACGGCACCCCTTACTGAGGAGTATTTGGTGCCCCTAGGGCTCTTAGGGTCCATGTTCCGTATTTCCTTTTTACATAAACGGTCACCTTAATTAACCCGCCATATATCCTTTATTTATGAAATTACCATTTGCTTGAATTTTTGATGCGCTATATTCCCAATAAAGCAAATTCATTAGAAACAACTTTATAATCTCGATGGGAGAACGTGCAACACTTTTTTTAGTTATTATTACTACTTTGGAGGCTTGGTGTCGCTCCCTCATTTGACACAGATAGAGATAAAACTTCCCTATTGTTACATCAGATGGCCAATATTGGGTTGTGGGTTTAGCTCAAAATAATAGTTTGTAACTGAAACCTTAAGGTTGCCGTAGGTGTCTGGAAATGTAGTATAATTTTTTTACATTCAACGCTCTGTATGCCGTTATTCGTCAAAAACGAGGTTAGTCTTCTTCGTTAAGGTCATCTAATCTGCTAATGTATAAAAGTTTTTGGAATCCTTTCTATTTCTACAATTTATTTTTTATTTACAAAGAAGGCATAGTAAATTTACAAAATAATTATAATTAGTTATTTGTTATACAAGACGATAAAATACAATTTTATCAATGAGTGAAAAATGTTAATCCATGAGCGAGAAGGAAGAATATAAATCATGTGTGTGAAAAGGTACTCTGGCATACTTTTCGGAAGAGTCAAAGAAAGTGAAGCCATCAACATTGTGGTCGTATTACTCGATGATAAAGTCTACGCTGCTAGTGAATGAAAATTTCAAAGTAAATAAATATGTCAAGTGTATGTGCTCTGTCAAATAATTACACATAATGTTCTCAAATACAGCAAACTGATTGCATTGCTGAAGAAGCTGAGTGGTTATAAGTCTAAAAAATCCAAGGTCTTTAAGTCGGATGATGTTATGAGATTTTTAAAAGAAGCTTCAGATGATGACTATCTGTTTATGAAAGTAAAACGTTTAGAAATGGTGACTTCATAACGTGGCGTAATAACATAGTGTGTATTATATAGCATTAGAATTAGTAGGCCGTGATTATTGGAACAATTAAATGATTATTTGCTAAGCGCTTGTCAAGACCTGGCAGTTGTAAAATTTATATTCTCTACGTAATATTATATTCGTTACAATGGCTGAAAATGTTAGTCTGTTTTATATAGAGCAATGAAAACTCCCGTGAGGCTTCCCAACTGTATTCCAACACGTTTGTTTTTTTTTGAATACTTATTTATCTTTTGACGTATGTGGATTTATTTTTTATTTAAATATCATTTGGATTTATAGATATCCAGAAAGAAGGCAACCTTGTCTTTTAATGTTTTCTCGAATAAAAGAAAATTTGGTAGAACATGGATCATTTATCCAACCCCAACCAAAAATGTATAATAAAGAAAATCGCGATACGGATGAAGTCAACGTTTTAGCATGTATAGAGCATACGTCTTCACAATCATGCAGAGTTCTAGAGCAGGAGATTGGTGTTCCCAAGACTCCGATTTAAAGAATATTGACCTAATATAAATTTAAGCCATACATGATTAAAATTGTTTACCATTTGCATCCTGGGGATGCAGAACGTCGTTTACTGTTTTGAAACTGGTATTTGGAACAAATTCGTATTGGTAATAACTTTGCTAGGTTTATAATATGGTCCGACGAAGCTTACTTTTCGAGTGCAGGTATTTTCAACAGGCATAATACTAGGCATTGGTCCCAAGAAAATCATCATGTGCTATTCGAAAGAGAACAACAGGGTCAATTTGGATTTAGCGTAGCTTGTTTTATTTTTGGGCAACAAATAGAATACAGAATGTATAAAAGCAGTCTTACAGGGAACAGGCATCTTGAAATTTTGCAATATGTTATCCCTATGTTACTAGACAATGTTCCTTTAACTCATCTTAACAGGATACATTTCCAACAGGATGGCGTGCCCGCACATAATGCTGCAATTCTTCGACCTTTTTTAGACATTATTTCCCGCAAAAGTGGATCGGTACTCATAGACCAATTAGATGGCCTCATGGTCACCTGACCTATCCATGCTAGACTTTTTCTTATGAGGCTACCTGCAGAATAAGGTTTATAGTACCCGTCATCGGACAGTAAATGAACTACTTAATGCCACCAATGCGGCATTTCAAAACTTGCAAAGACTTTCCATAATTATTTTAAACGCTTTAAAAAGAATAACTACTGTATGTCAACATTGCGTTCGGGAAAATGGCAACCATTTAGAGCAGCTCTTTTAAGGTGAAAATCTGTTAAGGGGTTACTATCGAGTTAATATTATGTTAAGTTTTTCAGCTTTATTCTGCCTTAAAATTGATTTACTTTCTTAAAATTTCTATGTTTGTAATATCCTAAAATAATTAACTCACGACCTTGCAATTCTAATGCTATATAATACACACTTTGTTATTACGCAGATTTTGTGAAATCATAGTAGATTTAGGTGTAATATTTAAAATACACATCATGTATTATATATTTTTGTAAAGCTTACAAAATTTCCAATCAAACGCAAGAAAAATATACAGGGTGCTCCGTCAAAAAAACCGTAAGTTTTATTTATAGCTAAAAATTGACAGCTTACTGCAAAAAAACGACTACGCCACTGGATTCTACTAAAAAACTGTATAAGAACAAATTTTTACCTTTGCCATACATTAAAGGATAATGGAGATACAAGGAGAGTCCCAAAAAGCAATATTTTCAATTTCATCCTGTATCTCAGAAATGTAGCGGGCTATGGAAGTGTTCTTCTCACAAAAAAGCAACAAGGTATTGTGAAAACCGCAACTCTGTATCTTTACTCGTAAGTGAGATACCTCGAAATATCATGGAACATGGGACACTGTACATAAAAGTAAGACTTGTTTCTTGCTGACACCTAAACAATTTGAAAATCATTACTATATGTAAATGTTTTTACTGCGACCAAATGACAACTATTACAACCCGTTATGTACTGTTAATTAGAAAATGAAGTGATATGTTCGTTCCAAAAGGCCAGTTAATTAAACATAAAATTGACTACCACAATAAAAAGAAACTGGTATCGTAGTAAAGAAGAATGGCATAGATTGTGGAATATAAGATTACAAATCTGACAGAAATTTTAATATGCACGTAGAAAAATTGGAGCCATTATTTATTGCAAATGAAACTTGAGCTGCAGTGGTTATTGCATTATTGGTCCTAAAGCACACAGTATTTTAAAACACCGAATGTAGCCTGAAGTTCCGTCAAAAATAGCTTATGAAAGGTTAGTTGAAACTCTTAGAAAACATTTTGTTAGAAAGAAGCTGGTATTAGCGTATCTTGAAATTGTGTCATATTTCGTACTATATCCTATATGTAATATATCATTTTAATCGCATAAGTAAGTATTCACGCACGAGAAGAATTTTGTTTGTATATTTTACGAAGCGTGACACCTGATACGCCACTGACAATTTTTAGGGTTTTTTGCAACAGTAGTATAGTCACTCGCGACATAGGGAGTTACGTTGTAAGAAAGAGACAGCATAAAAAGAAATAAATCCAAAATTGAGAAAGAGCAATACACGGTTCAGATCTTGGCTGAGATTTCATTATTAGTGAAGCGATTGATTTCCAAACTAAGGCATAAACAGGATCAGATCTCGGGTACAGTGAGGGTTCTTCCTATACTAAAGTAGTTGGGTGTGCTTGTTAGCTTGGTAACTAAACAGCGTCTGCTTCATTTCTTCGCAAGCTGAAGGTTTGCGCTTCAGCTGAAGAGGGTTCTTATCTCCGTTAATTATTTCCACTAAAAAGGCCAGTACGTATACACACTGAGGGTTTTTCCCTGCTAACGTAAATGAGATTATTATCTCGGCTTAGTGCGTTTCTGCTAAAAGACCTGGTCTTGGCTAATAGCGTGTTTCTCGCTTAACCAACTGGTTCATATTTTAGTGACTCCACTGAAATGGTTGATTTTGATTAAGGGGTTGTTTACCAGTTTGACGTGGTTCTTATATCGGCTAAGTGACTCCACTAAAGGTTGATGCATATGTTGGCTAGAGGAGGTTTTTATTTCGACTAACTGCGTATCCGACGCCACTAAAGGATTGGGCAAAGATTTCTCCTAATCTAATTCATAGTCAGGTTCAAACCTCGGCTAAAGGACTGATTCAGAGCACGACTAAGAGGCTTGTTGAGAATTCGGCTAAGGAGGAACTGGTTCAGAACTCAGCTAAGGAGCAGCTTTTTTGTAAACAAATCTACTAGCAAGAAAAAAACACATCCGCCATCTCTTCAAGGCCCTAGCCTTAAAACATACCCTTGACTCATTCGTGGCCATGTCCTAACCAAGAAACAAACTCCAGGTACATGAGACTCATCTCTTCAATGGCTTATCCAAGCAAGCCCAGGTTCTAAAAATAGAACCGAATTCTTGGAAACGAGATTATCTAAAGAAATTCACGTTTATGCCTAGATAATAATAGATTCATGTGCATGACGTCAAGATAGGCAAACATGAAATAGGTAAAAGGCGCTATTTAAAAGGGAGAACTGTACTACTCGTTTCGGTTTACAAACAGAACGTCTATTTTTACGCTATGTACGCACTTCCAGCTGTTCTCTGTTCACCTTGTACAAGCTATCAGCTCTTTTCTGTACACCCTGAACTGAGCGTTATCTAAAAATAGAACCAATTCTTGGAAACGAGATTATCTAAATAAATGTACGACTCAGCAATTTCCAAGTAACAAACCTTACGAACTAAAAAAAGAACCAATTCCCAGAAATATATGACTCATCGATTTGCAGGTATCTGTGAAGTTTGCGAGTTATAGGCTTTCAGATAAACATAGATTCACTTAATAGATCACGGAAATATAATGCCTGGTTTGTTTTTCAGCTAGGTCAATGAACTCACATCCGGTTTGTTTCTTAACTAACGTGTGGTTTCTAGGGGTTAGGAAAAAAGGCAGTAGGCGAAGGAGGTTGTTATTCTTGCTATTCTTCACTTAACCGTTGTGCTCAAAAACGGTTCTTGTGTGCTTCTTCAGTTTAAGGTAAGTCATAGAATCTATATTAATAGAGCTGTTTGATGAATAATTTACAGTACATTAAATATGGAAATAGTTTCTAAAGCAGGTAGTCAATTTGTTCATTGAAAATCGAATACTTAGCTGGATTTCATTAAATGAGGATATTTATTGTATGTTGGACGGTGTCTAAAACCATAAACATCAATTTATTAACGATTGACAGCGCCATGCAGATTATTTATTTAAACGATCCCGAAAAGTACTCAGTGCGAAGTCATTTCTACAGCGAGAGAAATATGAAACAGAGCCTCAGTAATGATGGGAAAAACTGTACATGGTGTTTATTTCCTCAGGGCAAATGGAAGTTTGGTCTACTAATCTACTAATATCGAATGCTCTTCATTTTCGGTAGATAAAGTGTACAAAAACCGGCAAATGAATACCTAATCGATTGTGTTTATTATAAACTAGCAAAAGATCACGTCACATCAAATATATAGAAATTGGATACATTACATTTCCTAACCTTGCACCGGTCGTACGAATTGGATGCGAGAACTGTGATCAATCCGGTAATGTAGTTTTAGAAATTAAAACCTGGAGAGAACTTATGAGATGTCAGGCATATGTGGAGCTGCAGTTTTTGCGATCTCGTGAAATTGAAAACCAAATGGATTGGTCCACTGTCGACGAGGGTTGGAATGCAGTGTATGAACAACAGTATGAAGCACTATCAGCTACTCTACATGTATACTGAACTGGGAAGCTGTTCATGGTTATGATAGAAAACCACAATTGGTTTTGTACTTTTGGTCTTTATGACATTGAGGAACTATTTAGTCTAAAAGATATTATACGTTATCGATTAGAAATTACTTATTAACTTATTAATCTCCTTAAGGTTATCTAAAAATGCATTCTAGAAATGAGGTTATACAAAAAAAAATGCAAAATTCGTTCATGTATTCAAACTTCCCTCTAAGAAAGTCATGACTCATCAATCTTTTTCAGGGCGCATGACCTATCCAAGACAAACCGAATGGGGGAGTTCCAATATAAAGAGCATAAATTAGTTCAACAACATGGATTTATATGTCCATGTTAAATGAAATTACATTTTGCAGACCATTTATGAACTCAGTTAGCATAAAGCGTAAACGAATCACTGACATAGTAAAATGGATCAGCGTAATAAAGAAGATAAAGAAATTAAATACCAATATGAATGATATCAATGATTTAGTGGAATTGGTTAATGAAATAACAAAGATTCTGAAAGTAATTAACAGGAATCTATTAGTTTTAAATGAAATTACATATTGTAAACCGTTTAAGAATGTGGTTGAGCTTGCTACTACAGAATAATATAAAATACTCTAATTCAGATCAGGTACGAAAATCGGGTAATAATGGAACCACCAAATTTCAAACGTGCATTAGCTCACCGCTTCTGTGAATATTTCAAGATCGATAAACGAATGTGGGAGTTCTAAATGGCGAGAGTGCGTTTATGTAGACTTTGGGCAGTGCTGGTAAAATCAAAATCATCGTATTTGGTAACGAATAACAGCATCAGAAAAATAACAAAAACAATTAAAGTAAGTATACAAAGACGCAAATGCATCAAAAATAGATGTGTGGTGCGACACACTACGCGACGTTCCAACCTAAAAATAATAGACATCTATATGCTACCTTTTAAAAAATTCTCAAACCGCCCGCTTTTCAAATAGTTATTTATGTATTAAGGGCGTAATGAGGATTTTATGGTTCGTGGGGCTATTTCGAGCCCGAGCACGCTAGCACGAGAGCTAGGAAAGCACCGTAGAGCCATAAAAACCAGCTTTCCCCGCAATGCGTACAACATTTTATGCAAGGTTGATTCACTATTTAAAATGAATTATAACGGTGATTGGTGCGTTACTATGAAAACGAGTACAAAAGCAGACATTTAACTGATAACTCATTTGACGTTTTGGTATGGTTAGTTTTAAACGCAATAACTGAAACATTTCCAGAAATAAGATGAATAAAATTGTAGAATTGTACCACCTAGTATAAACATGACTAATTGTAATAATTACATATTTTTAAATAAACACATAGTGTTACGCCTGTTGTTTTTAATTTTTGACGTTTTATTATAGTCCTCTGGGTCATAATCACGTCCGCGGGTTGTAAAAAGACGGTTACATCAAGGAAATTTGGTTATAACTATCATATTATAAAGTAATCGTGCATAAATATGTTTTTAATATTTAAATATTTAAGTAGAAAATAAAGTTAAAACAATAGACAAATCTCAGCTACAGTATAAGTTGTTTTATCCGGCACCGTCGGGACCGACCTATGCCGGATATCGCGATTTTCCGGATAATAGAGTGCTATAATTTATAGGCGGTATATAAAGCATAGTAACCCATCAAATTGCTTGAAACTGATACGAATTTAATCAAAACATTTATAAAAAAACAACACAATTCAAACACTTTTAAAATATATTACAATATTACTTTTCTTTCACTCATTTCACTGGCCGGATTTTGCTTGTTTTTTCTCCGCAAGTTTTTTAAACATCTACGCAATGTGTGCTTGTTTTGTATTTTCGCTACGCTTCTGTAGAAAAGTGAAGTGCAGAATGTGTAATTGAATGACTTTCCTGTGCCGAGTCACATGCCTTACTTTCAACAAATTTTAATTCTGTAGAATACGCGTCAGCAGCTTTCACCCAAGACACTTTTTCTATCACGGTTACCACTAGGTGGGGCCACGATCAACCCCTATTCCATAAAACACTCATTAGTTTTAAAAATACGCCACTAGGTGTGCCACAAACAAACAAAACAGTCAATCAGAACAAAGAGGCTTAGGTCTCCAATCAATGGCGACCAAAACAAAAATCGCCGTTAAATCAAATAGCCGACAAAACAAAAATGGCTGCCTAAACAAAATTGGCCGCCTAAACAAAAATGGCCGTCAAAACAGAAACTGGGCAGTATGTTCGCGCACGACCAATTAGCTGGAAGTGGGCGTAGCTACGAGGGCAAGTGTCCCCCACTCCCATTCCCGCCACCCACGTGAGGGAAGGTCCGAAACACGTCTTGAAAGTGGGCGTGGCCTATGACGTCACAGTTAGGGTATGGCGTCACAAAAAGGTGGTGTAGGGAAAGTGGCGCTATTCTAGTCTTGATAAAGTCGATTGGCACACGAATGCTTTTTGTGTGATTTATCAAGCACAGTGTTAGATATTTTTGAGAAGTTATACAGTAGTTTCCTTCGCACAAATGGTATTCAATTAGAGAATTACATTTCAGAAAACTAGAAATTTTATATTTCCGACGACCATGTACGAAAGTGATTCATATCGCACAATTAACCGTACAGAAAATAATACTTTCGCACAATAGGCAATTTCACTTTTTCATTGTACCCAATACGAAAGTAAAAAACACGTGTGCCTTTTACTTTCGCATTGCTTTTCTATAAGTTCACTTAGCAACTACCGGTTGTCATCGGCCTGACAGGGAGTTCGGTCGTAATCAAAGTCTGCGCTTACTGCTATTCGCATAAATAATATGAGCATTGAGGAACCTGATGGCAGTACCATAGTGATTTCACATTATTTGACTTTTATGATTTGACAAGCTTAAATATTCAGCTATTCATAATAATTACGGACTCGACTATTTGTTAGGTCAAGATTATGATTTCTTAATAAAAAACTTGATATATTGGATTAGGGTCAATCGGCGTAAATGGAAACTAAATGAAATCTGAAGTATGTCTGTTAGTTATGGAACACTACTTCCAACATTTCATAATGTGTCATGGTGGTGATCGTTTAACGTAAAGGTAACGTGATTTAAATTATTTACTACAATATAATTTGACCTGCATTTCTGTCGAAGCAAACAAATATTATTTTTTTCGTTAATAAATATGTTAATATTGTTAGTCTTAACGTGTATTACGGTAAACCAATGGTTTGCTTACATGTTGTTTTTGAGGTTAGGTCTATAATAAATATTGCTGGGATGAAAATTGCCGGGTGTTTCGATTTACCCCAATGTGACGCATAAATGGAAACATTCATGGGGTAAATGGAAACACACTAAAAAAAATACTAGTTCTACTTTAACAAAAATTTTCAATATTGTCTGTGTATATTTTAACAAACTAAGCTGAGAAGAAACCGTCAGCCATAGGAAAACTTACAATTTTCATATACACTTTTTCTTGACAATTTTAAAAAGAAGTTTGCAAAAATCGTTTCTAGTTACCCCGATTGACCTTAAGTATATTTTGTAATTGTTTAATTTGTGATCAATAAACATTAAGGAGACTGCCTTTTTTCATGGTCGTAATAAAAATAGTGTACATTAAGCTGACGCCCTCGTGTGAGAATTCCCGTTTGTGCGATAACTATAGTCGGACTCATCTTTTAGTAAAGCATGGTTTAAGATTTTAAAAACGTATGTCGTTAATGGTTCATGCAGTTAGTGCTTTTGATTACCAACAAAACATCGTCAATGTTTCGAGGTTATTTTCAAATTTAAGCCGCGCTGTCAAATTTAAATCAAATTATTGTTCGAATATCTCGGGATTTAGCGTCCTAAACGTCTTAAAAATTTCCATCCACTTGTAGAAATAAAGTTGAATTTCGTTTAAGGTCTGTTCACACTTATTCTGGCACGTAAAGTCCACCGAGTGTGGGTAGTCATATGATAAAAATATATTGTACAACTGTAAACGAACCGAGACCAGGTCAACAAAATTTCGTTTTGGATCTGTTTTACAAATTAATTATATCAATAATTTTCAATAAAAAACGAATTAGCCAGCAGTAGGCAGTGCCCGAATGAAGTGCGAAAAGTTTGGTTAATTGCGGAGGATTGTTTTTAGCCGACATCTGCGTCAAAAGAGTCAAGACTGTAATTTGGTTATCGAAGCCATTTATAAATAACTGATTTTGTCATAAATAAATACACTGTATTGGATGTTAAAATAAGATTTATTAGTAGTTAATAATACAACTAATTTTAAAATCTCGTACAGTTTGTCAAATATATATATATATATATATATATATATATATATATATATATATATATATATATATATTATATATATAAATAAGGATGCCCACTATGGGGATCTCGAAACGTAAGAGATGGAAGGTCGGTTAAATGAACAAAAGTTAGCATTAGAGGATGTATTTATGGTCTTTGTAAAACTCGAATATCTCTTTTAGTTTTTGAGATATTTGAAAAAAATTAATTTTCTGATTTTCGTTTTACTTTTTCTGACCTTATTTGAAGAGCTATCAAGAAAAGAAGGCACATTTTCATTGCCACTTTTCTAGCTCTACTTAATGCTGTTACTCAATTTTTGATACGTTTCGTTTGTTAGCAACCATCATCAACTTTATTTTTTAAATATACGAAAAATTATTTTTGCCATATTTAAATTCTCTCCTTGATTCTGAATTCAACGATATACACACTTTATATTTTTGATACGTTTCGGATGAGAAAATTCATCTTCAATGTAAAACATCGAAAACGTACAGTTAAAAGTAATACTAGAAACATTAGAAAACTGTAAAATTATTATAAAATAATGTTTTCTCATTTTCTAATGCCTGTTGCGAATAAAATAATTCACAAGTATGTATTTAGTGAAAATACTATTCATTAAACAGTTAAAATACATCTTCCGTCGTACTGATGCATTTGATAAAAATAAGTTGGCTTTGCATTTTGTTTACCTACCTGTCATAATTGATTGTTGTCCGTATTACGTTTCTTAGGGGGCCTTTGAGTTAATTACATTTTGTGTTTACCTAAAACAATATGGTAGGAGTACATTTTCAAATAATGTAAAATTCGATATACTGACGTGTTACATTTTGTGTCAACGTAATTGTTCTGAAGCCGAAATTATTTAAACAAATATCCAGAAATATGCAATTAAAATTAAAAAAAACTTATAATAAATATCCAGAAAGGCGTCAACCTCACAAAGAACTTTTCGCACATTAGCAGTTGCTAATCTAAAAGAATATGGCGTTCAAAAACCTGTAAAATCTCGCAAAAACCTTGCAATGAAGAAAATCCTATACTGTTTTATTAGCTGTAACGGAAAATCCAGAGATATCTACTAGGAAAATTGAAGAGGCAACTGGCATAGCCCATTCCACAGCTCATTATGTTCTAAAGAAGGAGAAAGTACATCCATGTAAATTTAGAATTTGCCAAGGACTTCGACCAGGTGACCCAGAAAGGCATAGAATATTTTGCGAATGGTATACTCATCAATCTCAAGACAATGAATATTTTCCGAATAAAATAATATGGTCCGATGAAAGTATGGTTAATAATAATGGAATTTTTAGTCGTAGAAATGCTCATTATTGGGCAAGAGTAAATCCACGTCTGTACAAAACGGCCAAACACCAACATCACGAATTCTTAAATTCTGAACGTTACCAAATTTTACTCCAAAATGAATTAGAGATAGCTTTGAATGATTTGCCTTTCCAAGAAGTTGAAGGTTGTTGGTTTATGCAGGACGGTGCACCAGCACATAATTCCAGAGTTGTCAGAGACTCATGCAAATGTACTGTGGCCAGCCCGTTCTCCAGATATAACACCTTTGGATTTTTTTCTTTGGGGATACATTAAAAATTACATTTATGGAAACGATATTGAAATCGAAGAAATTTTACAAAGATTACTTCTCGAAGCGTTTGCTAGTATTACTCCTCAAATGCTGAAGAATGTTTTAGATGCTACAGTTAGAAGACGCTATTTATGTTTAGAGAATAACCGGAATCTTTTGAACATCTTTTGTGAGTTTATTAACCTTTAAAATAAATTTGTTTTTATTTGTCTAACATTTAAAATTACAAAACATAATTTTATAATAATTTTACGATTTTCTAATGTTTCTAGTATTAGTTTTAACTGTTCGTTTTCGATGTTTTACATTGAATATGAATTTTCTCATCCGAAACGTATTAAAAATATAAAGTGTGATATATCGTTGAATTCAGAATCAAGGAAAGAATTTAAATATGACAAAATAATTTTTCGTATAATTAAAAAATAAAGTTGATGATGGTTGCTAACAAACGAAACGTTGTATCAAAATTGAATAACAGCATTAAATAGAGCTAGAAAAGTGGCAATGAAAATGTGTTCTTCTTCTCTTGGTAGGTCAGAAAAAATAAAACGAAAATCATAAAACTGAATTTTTTCAAATATCTCAAAAGCTAAAAGAGATATTCGAGTTCTACAAGACCATAAATACATCCTCTCAAATGCGTAACTTTTGTTCCATTTAACTGACCTCCATCTCTTACCGTTTCCAGATCCCTATAGTGGGCATCCTTATCTTGGACACTGTATATATATATATATATATATATATATATATATATATATATATATATATATATATATATATATATATATATATATATATATATATGCCATTTTTATTTATCTATCGATTGAAATGAAACTTGCAGGTTGTTATTCTAACCAAACGTCATTTTAGGAATTTTGACAAGCATTTCCGACTTGACCTTAACTTTTGATTTTTAAATCGATTTTTTCCAAATGTAATTTTAAAATTGAATTTTATTTTCTCATACAGAGTGCCATGACCATCTTAAAATCGTTCTACATACTTAACTCACTTCCAGAAAAATGCAAACTCACTTTTATCTTTGTTAACTTTTTACTAGAACGTTCTAAACGTTATTTTGCCGTAGCTCAAAAAATTAAATGGAAGCATACCACTTTCATAAAACTACTAAATGTACTATTTTAAAACGAATTTAATGACGTATAACACGTTTTGTCATTTTACCCATTTTCGATTTAAAACATTTTTATTTTGATATTTACGTCTTACTCATTAATAAAATACACTTCTATGTCACAGCACATCAGAGTTGCCATGAAAACAATAGGTGGCTAGGTTGCCATGGAAACACTATGGTAAATTTAAAAGTTTGACAGGTAATAATAAAGGTTGTTGTTTATTAACATAAATCTAATATTTTACTTAAAAATTAAATTAAAGTTTGTACTAGTTTAATTATAAAATTAACAAAAATGTTTACCAAGAGTGAGCAGGTTGATATACTTATTATGTATGGGCAATGTGCCAAAATGCAGCGGAAACCGAACGAGTTTATCGGCAAGAATATCCTGAGCGTCTTCATCATCCTACAAAACAATACATTATCTACCTTATAAGAAATGCGCCAAGAACCAGATAATTTGCAACAACATTTTATTATTAATGAACAAACGGAAGAAAATGTAGCATATGTCATTCAAAACCCCACAGCATCCACAAGGAAATTGCCTTTGAATTAGACATTGGCGCAGAATCAACAAGAAAGATCTTGAAGAAACAAGGATACAAATCATTTGAGTACCAGCTTCACCAACATTTGTACGAGGGTGATTTTGTCAGAAGACCGGAATATTGCAACTGGTTCTTGGAACATAACAATGCCGATAATAGCCTAGCCAATTCTATTTTGTATTCTGACGAGTCGAGATTTACCAATAATGGAATGTTCAACCGGCAAAATACAAGATATTGGTCACCGAATGATGGAAGGTAATTTTCAAGAGATATTTGGAGTAAATGTATGGGCTAGAATAATTGGTACTCGTATTGTGGGACCGATTCTTTTCCAAGGGCATTTAAATGCAGAACGATATTTGTGTCTTTTACAACATGAAATTGAAAATTTTTGGAGGAATTACCGTTGGAAATAAATAATAAACACCTTTATTATCAACAAGATGGTGCCGGCTCACAACGCTATTGTTGTGAGAAATTATAGAAGAACGATTTGGAGAACATGTTATCTCTACCCGTGGATCGATCCGGTGGCCTGCTCGTTCGCCTGACCTTACACCTCTTGACTTTTTTTGTGGGGCCATATTAAGAAGATTGTTTACCGAACACCAACAACACTTAACATCTTAGAAAACCGTATACGAGCGGAATTTTCTAGCATTACCCCGACATGCTTAGGAATGTCTAGAAAACAACATTTTCGTGTTAGGTAATGCCAAGAGGTGGAAGGGCAGCACTTTGAAAATTTAATTGGTGGTTAAAAGGTCCAAAATTTATAATCTAATACCTATTGTTAATGTTATATTATTGTTAATGTTATTAATTTTTTTAATTATTTTTAATACTGTTTAAAATTATTACACTCTGTTTGTTTTAAAATAAATTTTGTTCAATCGTTGACTGAAAAAATTGGGAAAATACGCAAAGCAATGCATTAAAATTGTGCTGCTTTAAAAACAACTCTCAGACGCGCCCATAATGTGTCTGTCCTTTTCTTTCTTTTTTGCTACGGCAAAAATAAAGTTT
The DNA here is from genome assembly GCA_036346205.1 of Vesta saturnalis. Lineage (NCBI taxonomy): Eukaryota > Metazoa > Arthropoda > Insecta > Coleoptera > Lampyridae > Vesta > Vesta saturnalis. The sequence continues at coordinate 3,920,217 of JARFJB010001798.1, forward strand.
AGAACGTTCTAGTAAAAAAGTTAACAAAGATAAAAGTGAGTTTGCATTTTTCTGGAAGTGAGTTACGTATGTAGAATGATTTTAAGATGGTCATGGCACTCTGGACGAGAAAATAAAATTCAATTTTAAAATAACATTTGGAAAATGCTTGTCAAAATTCCTGAAAATGACATTTGGTTAGAGTAACAGCCCTGCCAAGTTTCATTTAAATCGATAAATAATCATATTCGATACGGTGGATCGTCTCATTGAAATTACTGTAGAATCGTCCTTGATGGTAAAACTAACCGACAGAAACAAAATTTTAACGTCTGTCTCATACATCGCAGGCAAATAATGTAGAACCGTTAAGGACAGTACACAATTTAAGTGACAAAGAACTTAATAATAATATTCTAAATGTTTTAGGTAAAGGGTTTAATTTTGCCATCACTCCTAAACGGATTCCTGTAGAAAACATCATCACCAACGTAGAATACGCCTTAAAAGATACAGAATCTACGGTCGCTGACGAAATTAGGCTCAACGTAGCACACATTCTTCAGAACTGCAAACTTCCCAAACAAAATATCACCAAACAAGACCTCCAAATGTTAAACCAAATCAAAAATGACGACCAAATATTAATACTACCCGCTGACAAAGGAAACGCTACTGTCATTGTCAACTCTCAAGACTATCACCACAAGATGTCTGAACTGCTAACTTCTTCAGAATATAAGAAAAATCAGTGCAATCCTACAACTTACATAGAAAAACAACAAAATCTATCATTAATTCTACAAAATTAGACAAAGAAACAAAACAGAAACTAATTCCAAGAGAAGAGTTCAAGAATCCCAAAATATACGGACTCCCAAAAATTCATAAGGAAAACTGGCCATTACGCCCTATCGTCAGTGCATTCAATTCTCCGACTCATGACCTTGCTCGTTATCTAGCAAAAGTTATTCAACCAATTTGTGAAAATGCTGTATCCTACATCAAAAACTCTTATGATTTTCTACACAAACTCAAAATTGTACCCTTGGCTCCAAATGACATTTTAGTTAGCTTCGACATAACGTCACTTTTCACCAAGATACCTATTGAAGACACGATGAAAATTCTAGAAGAAAACACTCAATAAACCAAGACATACTCAAATTGATAAACCACTGCATGCACTCAACCTATTTTACATACAAAGGACAATTCTACAAGCAAATTCAAGGAACACCGATGGGCTCGCCACCTCTCCAGCTTTTGCGAATGTATATATGGAACATTTTGAAACCATTGCTTTAAATTCTGCAGATTTAAAACCTAAATGTTGGTTTCGTTATGTTGACGACACATTTGTAGTTTGGCCCCATGGAAAAGGAAACTTGACCACTTTCTAGGACATATTAACAACATTCACGACAACATCAAATTTACTATGGAAGTTGAAGAAAATAATTCACTCCTTTTTGGACACCTAATAACAAGACTTCCTAATGGTAAATTTACACACAAAGTTTATCGAAAACCAACACATACGAATAGATACTTGAACTCTCTCACATCACCATCCTGGTCAATTACGTAGCGTTATGAAATCCTTGATATACCGCTCTTACCACTTAGTCTGACCAAAATTCTAAAACGGAAGAGATGAAGACTATTAATAAAATACTAATTCAAAATGGATACAAAGATCAAGAAATATTAAAAATTACCAACCAAATAGAAAGACCAAGAAATAATAACTTGTCAAACAATGAACGAAAGATTCCTGTTATTCTACCTTATATAAAGGGAATTACAGACAGAATAGCAAAGAAATTTCCCAAAAACGACTTCAGACCGGTATTTAAACCACATTCAACTTTGTCCCAACTTTTAAGAAACCCCAAAGACAAAATTCTAATGAAAGCCAAGGAGTGTATGAGATACCGTGCAACAACTGTCGAAGAACTTATATAGGACAAACTAACAGAATATTATATGCGAGAGCCGATGAACACCAACTAGCAATTAAGCAGCACAATCCCTCATCGTCTTTAGCTGCACATCATTTAGATACAGGACACCAAATTAATACCAACAATATCCGTTTAATTGCACCTCTATATACCTTACAAGAAAGAATTATTAGAGAAGCAGTTGAAATTGAAAGAAGACCTAACGCCCTCAATAAACGAGATGACACTTCTAGAATGCCACAAATTTGGAAGAATGTCATTAAACAAGTTGATTCTACATTTCAACCAACTCCAAATCTTCCAGAAATTTCAAACACTTATGCTGCAACTATTCCTGGCGTCCCCACGTCTGCACCTTCTACATCATGTACTCGACCAACTACCCGAAGTCAAACACACTCGTCCAGATTAAATTTAAATTAGTTACCTTGTTTCATATTCTGTATTTTTTAAAAATAGTTACCTTATTTCAATCTCTGTAATTGTCAAATAAATTCTTGACAAAGGGAACAAAGGACGTTCCCGAAACGTTGAATTAATTTTACGTTTATTTACACAAGTTTTAAAGAAAATTGTCTTATTTAAACATGAATACTTGTGGAAATCTAAATAGAAAATATATATATATATATATATATATATATATATATATATATATATAACGAATGTAAACCTAAGTAGAGCTACAGAAGTATATGTTAAATATAATAATTCTTTACAATGTTATAAAATAACTAAGATTTTAATGTTTGCTTTAAATTCGAATATTGGACATCTTATAATTAAAAGTCATCACCTTCATTTTCACTGTCGTCTTCACTCGATTCTCCGACACTAGAGGTTTTACCATTTGCTCAGCTCTTTTTGAACGTCCCACCACAGGCTCATTTCCTTTCAGCATGTAAATACACTTTGCCATAGTTCTCCTTTACTTAGTTTAATGAATCCTTCCATAGCGATTAAACATTCTCGTCCCTGAAGCCCTGTCTTCCAACGTTTTTGTTGTAATACTGTTTACAATTGCCCATATTAACTCAATAGGGTTGAATTGTCTGTGATACGGAGGTAAACGTAAATTTGATGTCCCCATTGATGTCGATTGTGTATATTTTTCGAACTTGTAAATCCTTGGCAATTTGTAATAATTCCACTTTCAGCATATCATTCGAATGAAGAATGTTGTGTTAAAAATTGAAGATTTTCTTTCTTCCAACTACTTGAAGGTAATTTTTCTACTAATGTAGAATTATCAAACTTGGTTTTCTAAATTGGTAAAAGCTGTTCTTGAAACCATTTTGAAATAAATCAGCGTTAATATTATCGTGGTAGTCTGCTGTCTTACTTTTACTGGAAAATACCAATGATGAATTAGGTATAAAACCATCCTTGTTGCCAGCACTCATTACGATAAAACTAAAATTTGTTCGGTTAAAAATATTTTAACAAATCGAACTATTTTAATTGCCGTTTCCTTCTCCTAGCGGTTTGTTTTTGTGCTTTTCAAATCATTATCATGCCATGATTCTCGAACGCTTCCTCGACTAAAATCCACGTCTCATCCAAAAGGCAAGATCGTAACTAATTTCACAACTTTTATTAGCAAAATATTTTCGCAAAAATATTGCTCGAGCACCAGCAGTATGAACCTGCTCCATTAAACGCCTCTTTCTATCGTCAACTTTGAATTCGAAACCAATTTTGTGTAACAATTATTTCGGACTCGTTTTACTAAAGGTAAATATTTTATCTTCTTTACGTTCAGTTTGGAGTTTTTCGATAGTAATATGTGAGTCTAACATTAAACAGTGATTAACTCCATTTCGACAATAATTTCTGAATTATTTACCAGTTGCATGCATGGTGTAAATTTTTCGTTTCAAAACATCTTTCACGTATTCGTCGACATCCTCTGACTTTGACTTCAAACGCAGCCTTTGTTTTTGCGGTGAATCCGGCGCCGATTTCCCAGATTCTAAAGCGAGAGCCATTCTTGCCTTTGTCCGAGTTACGGTTTTCTCGGAAATGCCGCATGCGAGAGCTGCAACATAATATTAAACAAATATAAATTTAAATAGTGAAAATTATTAGCGTACCTGGATAATGGAAGTTAAAGTAAACTTGGCCCCCCCGTTATCGCGTTCCATCTCGAAATAATGCAGTATATTCATTAACATTACTTGAGTATGGCTTTTCAAATATTTACCTTTTAATGACAGCATTATTTACTGCAAAATAAATAAATGCATTCAATCAATTGGAAATACATTTTACGTTATAAACTTACCTCGTAATAGTGAGTATTAATAATAATAGTTTTGAAAAAAAACTGTTGTTTACAAATACAACGGAAACTAATAAATTACGAAGAGAAAGATAAATTATTATAACTACAAAACACGATGCGATTATATGAAACGAAATATGAAGAATAATTTGAGGTTAAATAGCCAAGAAGACATCTAACAGCGTCATGCGCTTTGACTTTAGAATCGACATACGTTTTTAAGTTCTGCATTTAAAATATATAGCAGACGTACATTATAACCTCTCCCCGGCGCTACTATACCACTTTCGTAGCTCGTTATGTAATATACTATTACGTTAAGCTGCCATTTACATTGTGTCAGTAATATTTAATTTTTGCTATTTGACAAGAGCTATTATGGTAGCTAAGCCTGAATTGAAAATAACTCATTTAAAGACTATATCAACTGCTACGCAAAAAAAATAAATGTCAGGTCCGAAATGACACCTAAGCCAGCTTATTATATGTTATTTGTATGAAGCATCCTGAATGAAATGAAATATTTTGTTGGTGATTATTAGACCGCTTGCAACCAATCACATCTTAACTAAAACTTCATAATTGAACATAACCTAATTAATTATAGCAGGGAATTATGAAATTTTCGTTGATTAATAGCGTTATGATCAAAGCTATGTTTTGAGCAAAATTTATAAAGTAGGTGGTTAATCTACAGTTTATTAATCTTAGATGCATTCCATTTGAATGTGAAACACGAATGTTGCTCAATATAATAGAAAATAGAACAGATGAGTAACATTCGCTGTCTTCTTAAAAAAATTAATTAAAAATCTAGAGGAAAGAATTTTAGATATGCACATAAAATTAAATATTTAAGACAAACGCGGTAATGAAATAATTTTGAAATCCTGCTTTTAATAAATTTTCAAAATATTTTTAGCGTTTGGTGACTTATTAACTGTTAGGTTTTAATTTGTCTAGCTATTTTAATACCAAAACATTTTGTAAATGTTATCAATTTAGACCTTTTATTAAAATAAAACGTGTAAATTAGTACTGTTAAAATAAAACGTTTACTTAACTGACTCAATAATAAATGTTTAGTATAATCCCAAACGACACAATAAAATTTAGTTGTTCTCGTAATTTTTATTTTAATTTGCCATGGAATTGAATGATAAATCTTCAAAATTTGTTTTAAATTGCCATAATTTATTTTATCTTGTTTAATTGTTCGGATTAATATTTATGAGTTTTTAAGTGTGAATACTTTTTTAGCATTTAAAAAATTTTACTAATTAAGACTAAGTTTTGGTTGTAGTATTAAGAGAGTAAGTATATAAAAATTCAAAATCCGACTTACACTATTACTCACTAAATGGAAAAAAGGCAGGGTAAACGTCATCAGTTTTCATCAAATTGTTTATTTCGGTAGTAATTAACAATTGTCATAAAAACAAACTTAATCATTTTTATGATTTCCTTTCTCAACTAAATCATAATCCTATTATAAATATGCTCGTAAAAACTTATTTATAAATTAGAATTATATTATGCACGCACCATACTCAAAGAAACAAAATTTGATGAAACCAACACAGGACTTTCTTGTGCCCGTAGTATGTGGTGGGTTATGAGATGGCTTTAGTCAGTCGAACCGTTCAAAGTTACCGGCCGCACTTCTTTGGTGACGTTAATACCAGCACACACAGTTTAATGAGTCGATAGGCAACAGCAATGTGTTCAAGCTCACATACTCTGTTCAGAATTCACTGCCCATTATTTCAATCGAGAACTACCACCACTTCCGATTCATCACCTCTTCTGGTCAAGTCTTCATTCTGTCTAGCTCCGCCAGCACTTGCAACTCACACCGTAATAAATGAATTCCATCGCCGTCCAGAATGCGCTCTCTGAATACATCTCCAGCCACATACCAACACCAAACTTTCTAAACAATCAGGATCTCTAGAAAGTAATCAACGACCTAACTTCCATTATTACGGAACCAATCAAAACTTTAGTACCACTTAAAACCATCGAGATACTCCGAAATCGCTCCCACGACAAATCGTTAGCTGGATCAATAAGAAAATTAGGCTTTCAGGCCAATCACAATCGCCTCAATTCGACAGACTGAGCAGAAGAAAAGCAGACCCCAAAGGGAATCTTACCTCCATTGACCAAGGGAAAACCGATTTGTTGGAAGTTTATTTACAATCCATCTTCCGAAGTTCCTCTCCCATTTTACATTCGGGGTAAAGAACTACTAGAGAGTCGCTTGAGCAATTCCCGATCTGCAATTGGGTAACGGGAATCCTTTTATGCTCTCATCACTCCATATCAAGTCACAACACATTTCAAAAACAAACGCAATTGTGCTCCAAGTCAAGGCGGCCTAAACGTCGTCCAACATCTACCAAACCGAACCCTCAACTTACTGGCCCACATTTATAATGCATTACACTCTCGCACTTTCCAACGGACTGGAAATCAGCTTCCATCATCATGATTTACAAGGTGTCTAAGAAATAGCTTTGTAAAGATTTTATGCAAAAGATTAAGAGACTACCTAAAATCCAATAAACTTTTTCCTGATATCCTATTCGACTACCGAACTTGCTATGGTCTTTGTTAAATCTGTTTTACAGAGGCTGTCTGAGCATTCAATTACAAGCAATGCAACCTGGTGGGCTTCCAAGGCACTGAGCAAGCATTTGATAGACTTTGACACACCGGATTCCTCGATAAAATCAATATCCTGGCATCCCAGATCACTTCTGCAAACTCCTAATCTCGTACTTGACTAATCAATCAGTATGAATTAAAGTAAGAAATACCTTTTCCAAACAGTATACATCGTGGTTCTACCTTAGTATCTATGTTATAACCATTTTACTATCGTAATATCTCGATTTGATTCAATAATAAACGAGCTATATTCCAACAACATCCCACATGCCTAGAAATCATTTACAAGAACCCTAAACTGGCCCTCAGTAGTGCAAAGAAACGAAAACGCTATAAACAAGCTAAATCTCGTTTGGACTGTCGTAAATTTTGGTCTTTAGCTGAAGCAACCAGTAAAATCTTTAGTACATTTTAATTTCCCCCCATAACATGTTTTGACAGATTTATAGCCTTCACAAATATATAAATAAATCTAGAAAATATATACCCCTTGTCAACTCTTCATACGCTATGAAATCAATTCATTTTCGATACAAGCACCTAGAATCGATCATCTGTAGATTGATCTTAACAAGGCGACTGGGCGAAACGGTATCCCAGCTATTGTCTTAAAGAAACTAGTATCAGTCCTACATAAGCTTTAATCGATTTCTATGCTCTCTGAGGAACCTTCTTTATCATAAAAATTAGAAGATGGTCAAGCTATTCCCAAAATATCTGCTGTGAAACAACACACGACCTTCCAACCTACAAAGTTATAAAAACAAAGACAATAATCTATGTAAGATGGACGTTTAAACCTTCAAGTGAGGTAGAGATTAATAGCGATCTAGATGCTAACTTAAAAAAAAAACAAAACCGCTTTTATAAAAATATTGATAATATAATTTAAGCATTTTCAATCCTATCTAATTCATTTTTAGACTTATTTGGCTTCGTATTAAGAAGCTTTAAGTTATGCAAAAATGTGCTCACACATTTTTCTAAAACTTGATCATTATTCAGACATGGGACAAGTCAAAAAAATTGCATAGAACATAATTAATTTATATATTTAAGGTCTGTTTCTTGATATTCTTATACATATAAAATACACAGCAGTTTCCGAGATATTTGATAAAATCCAAAAACCGCCGTCATAAACCACCCCTCTCCGCCATTGGATTTCTTCCAGCATCTAATCAGCTCTAGAAAAAATAACTAAATACAAAATTTTAACTACGTAACTTTTATTATTTTCAGACACACACTCGCACACGCACACACATATAGACACACTCACATGCACACACACACACACACACACACACCACACACACACACACACACGCACGCACGCACGCACGTGCGCATGCACACGGACACGGACACGCACACGCACACACACACACACACACCACACCTCACACACCTCACACACCTCACACACCTCACACACCACACATACCACATACACCACACGTACACACGCACGAACCCACGTACCCACGTACCCACGCACACGCACACATACATTATAGCAAAACTTTGTCAAACATTAATAATAAGTCGACTTAACTATAATGAAAAAAGTCGATTGCAAACCCTTCCATATCTAGGTATGTATATTTAAGTTCTAAGGTAAAAAGACGATAATTATCTCTCTAACTACCGACCACTTTGGCTAAAGTCATGGAAAAAAACCATCAATCAGCAATTACTCTCTTTTTTGAATCTAACAAACTTAGTGACACACCACACACACACACACGCACGCACGCACGTACGCACGCGCACGCACACGCACACGCACACGCACACGCACACGCACACGCACACGCACACGCACACACACACACACACACACACACACACACACCTCACACACCTCACACACCACACATACCACATACACCACACGTACACACGCACGCACCCACGCACCCACGTACCCACGCACACAGACATTATAGCAAAACTTTGTCAAACATTAATAATAAGTCGATTTAACTATAATGAATAAAGTGGATTGCAAACCTTTCCATATCTAGGTATGTATATTTAAGTTCTAAGGTAAAAAGACGATAATTATCTCTCTAACTACAGACCACTTTGTCTAAGGTCATGGAAAAAAACCATCAATCAGCAATTACTCTCTTTTTTGAATCTAACAAACTTAGTGACCGCCAATGCAGATTCGTTCAACATGTGATCTTCTTTCATATTGATCCAAATTTGGTGGACATTTTGAACATTTGTTATGAAATTAATTAATTTTATAAGAACTTTGTCTTAATAATCGATGTTTTTTGAATTTTTATAATAATTTGTCACACTTTTATTTGTTCACGGCTTATAATAGAAACTGTTAAAAAAATCTCTTTCTGTTATCAAACTGAGAATATCTCAGAAATTAACGATTTTAGCTATAGGGAGTGCTTAATAAAAATGAAAGGACATAAAGTGTATTTTCACTTTTTAAAATAAAATACAGGGTAATTCATTTGAAAAAATTGACAAAATCATGTGTTTATCTATATTTAATTGGTGCAATAACAAATAAATAGCACTTTCTCGTAACATTATATCCATGCCAAAAGTTATGTCTGGAAAAAATTATTGTGAGGTTATTCCGTCTAGGGTATACAGGACGTTGAAGTGAGAATGATTTTCGTGTACAATTGGCCATAACTTTTGAAATACCCTGTATTACGTGATGAAACCCTACATTGGAAGTATGGAGGAGATGAGCTTAATCTAAATTTGAAATAATATATAGGGTGTCCCATTTAAAAAAAGTATGTTTGGTTCACCCTGGTAATATGTAACACCCTGTAAATACGAAAATAATTTTATAATGTGAAGTTTGAAGTTGCCTATAATTTTTGTAAATAACTTTTTTTGATATCTGCTTTAATAACGGATATATCGTACTTCGACGCACTAATGCCGCACCCTGTATTTGTAATGCAAAAGAAACCAATCAAGTGCTTAGTTCGGTTACAATGTCACGATCCATGTCAACTTATCTTTAAAGAAAATGAGCTTTCACCTTACCATCACTTTACATTCTTGACATCTTCACAATAACATATAACCCCAGCCCCACCCATTAGTGATTCGAAAGTTTGCAGTCAAATGTTACCAGTCCACTTATTCGCCCGATTGACAATTTCCGCGTGATGTGACAGAATTTTGATTATTTGAAACGCACAGGTAAGTATGTGTTCACTTTTGCACGGATTCTGTGCTGATATAGAAGCATCCCCACAGAAAATTCGCGGGTGTCTGAGGGCTATGTAAACGGGCGAGTCTTGCGACGCGACACATGTGCGATTCACAACGGTTTTACTTTAATGCCGAGGATCGAGAGATGCGATCGTTAATTTCTCTTATTCTGATTCATTAATAATTGTTTATTATCAGAAAGAAGAATCAATCCATACGTCTCCAATATCTAGATTGAGGACTGGGTACACAATATGGACGTTAGAACATTTTTAGGTGAGTCACTACGTATATTAAACGCCACTTAATTTTAATATTTGTTTCAGATTGTTATTCAATTTAACGAACGTAAATTGCAAGGTAGTAATTAATTTTTATTTGTTTACTATATCGTTCACCAAATGAATTAATCAACAACTTCGAAGGAAGTTCATTTACAATACATGGTTATTTTGTACTTTGCACTGATTTAGCTCTTTCTAATTACCGTCACTTATACGTGGAACATTGAAATTAGTTTCGCATGCTATTAGAAATGTTTCAATTAACATTTTGGTACTTCCCGTCTTTATGTATATTACGTACTTGTTTTGCAGTAAATTTAAAAACAAGAAGGCTGAAGAAGGAAACATGCTGAAAAAGTAGAAAAGGCTAACCAAATGGAAACTGCACTGGATGTTTGTTTATTGCTCGGGCGGCAGATGCTCAAATCCAGAAACTGATTCGAAAGTTCGATGCTGGAGCAAGTTATTGTGATGGTTTTGTGACTGATCTAGCGAGACCGTGCTCATCTAAAGATATAAACTCGGATTCGAATTCTACGATCGATATATGAATGAATCTCCAAGCTCGAAGTGGGGTGTGACCATCAGCAGTTAGTAAATACTCAAAATCTTCTCACAATGTTTCTGAAGAAGTGGATGACTAGTTTCTGCACAACTGTAATCTTCATACCTAGATCTAAATTTATCAATTTACAAACTAAATTTTAAAAAATTGATGTTAAATGATAAGATTACTACATCCAAAAGCAGTGAAACAACAAAGTACAAGTGTAAAACGAAGACGGTGCTTCAATCTACCAGCGGCACAGCGATCGAAGAACCCCCGTGTTAAACAATAAAAAATTTAAAAAACCTTGAAGAGATTGTCATAAGGTAAGTCTAGTAGTAATCTATCTTAGGAAGTGATAAGCTGAAAGTTACAATAATGGATCGATACGACCTGTCACTTCACAGAGAGGGGTGAGTGTTTCTAAAACAGTGATTATAATCATACATATCTGGTGTGGAACAACACACGACCTTCCAACCTGCAAAGTGTAAATTTATTAATAATTGTTTACCATAATTATGCAACCTCTTGCTTACTACGTTCGTAACGAAAATAGGCAAGATTGTAAAAATTAAAAAAATATACAGTCAGAATCACGTTAAAAATTTCATGTCAGATAGACGTTAATGGACATATAGATGTTAACTTTTAAAAAAATCCAAAGCCGCCCGCTTCTGTTAAACACCAACAAAAAAATTTATGCATTTTCAATTCTATTTAATTAATTTTTAGACTTAGGTTGAATCGTCTTTTAAAACATAGGACATAATTAATGGATACGTTTAGAGTTTATATGTTGTTATTGTAAACCCCCCCCCCTCCCTCTCCGACGCTGAATTTTTCCAAAGGTCCAGGAGAAACGTAAACAAGCTTAAATACGAAATTTGAAGTACGTATATGTATCGTTCTGGAGTTATCGTGGATACTAACAAACACACTCGCGCGCACACACACACACACTCACATGCACTTACACACACGCGCGCGCACGCACGCATGCACGCACGCACACACACGCACACACACACTCACACGCACACGCACACGCACACGCACACGAACACGCACACGCACACGCACACACACACGTACGCACACACTGACATACATACAAGCACGCACGCACACATACACACACACACACCACACACGCACACACGCATACACACACTCACACACACTCACTCACTCACTGTTTCTGCTCTTCGTTTCCATAATACGCTTGTAATGCTTTGAAGTCGTTGTCGTTCGATGAAAACCGAAACGTTATCAGGGAAGCACTCACTGTTAAAGGAGTAGGTGAAGCATCAGATGGAGATGATAAACATTTAAGGAATTTTCTGCATAGTGCGAGGAAGGTTCAATAGCAAGAAAACCAGACAAGGAACATATTTGTCTAATACCAGTTTTGAAGGTGATTGGAGTTGTAACTTGCTTTTTCTCTGTGTTTAAATTACTTCTTCCGATATTAATGTTATGTATGGTGGTGCGGTAGGGGATTTTTTTATAAGGAAACGAAAGGCTGTTTGAGTTTTCCAGGCTCCTTTAGCCGCAATCATGGATTCCCTGCATGTATACATCCATTAAGTATATATGCATGATTGGATTAAGGATTGGTGTGGTAGGATAGGATTGGAAGAAACGGAGTTAGGATTCTGAAGAGAAAAATACCCCAGCATTCGCCTAAGTAGCCGCACATGGTGTGCTTATACGCGGTGACCATGTCGCTACATGTGTATGAGAATAACCCCCTGAAAAGACCTCGTACAGGGCAAACGGTAACAGAAATCACGGTCCGCCTTATTTCGACGTGGTCACATCGACGATCCTGTTTTAACACCACCATTTCGACGCAAACCTATCTCGACACGAACTCATCTCGACGTGTACAAATTTCGACGCGGGAACATATTTTTTTGACTTTCTACCAGTCAGAATCGCATATGCGACTATTATTATAATAAATAAATTCCATTTCATATTTTTGTAAATAAGTCGTGATTAAAATGAAAAAAAAACATATGTCTTTAATCATAAACGCCAACAGTTGAGGAATTATTTGCATTATTATTCCTGTTTACAAAGTGACTTAAAAGTAACAAGATACTGCAAAAAACCTTAATCCATAAGAAAATTGTGTGCTATTCCTCTTAGGTATTCTGTGATTTCGCGATTTTCGTAGTCTTGAGCTAATGCCAAAATACATCGATCTGCCAGCGCATACCTACAACGTTTTCTTGGTGTGTCATCACCGCGAACAAAACGCTCATAGACTTGGTCAATAGAGTCCCATTAATAAATTTCCATAAGGTATTGAGCTCGCGTCAATATGATCTCGCGTCAAGATGAGCTCGCGTCGTGATGACCTCGCGCCAAGATGATCTCGCGTCGAAGCGGCGGTGGCGAAATGTGAGCGTCGAAGTGGTCGCGTCGAAATAAACTTTTCCGGGGAAATCGAACCCATTGCCTCCTGAATGCTAAGCAGATCGCGTCACCACTACTCTACTAGCTCGGTGATTTTTTTATAGATAGTTAGAACTATATGAAATAATGTTAAAGCGTGCTTTTATGCCTTGTCAACTCTATAGACAATTTGTAAGAAATCTTTTCATATCTCCGTATTCCAAATATGTACCACGAACATGGGTGTTGCAATTTTTTAATATTTGTTAGAAGTGATCCATATACATCTCCGTAGTTTAGAGGAGCTAAAACATGAACAACCAGTTCTATAGTCTAAGATTTCTATACGGATACAGCTGCTTTAGGCGCCCATGTACTCGAGTTAGAAAGTAATTAACATATGTTTCAAATTCGAGTTCATTGTCTATAAACATACTTAGATTTTTAACTTCCTTGGTTGATTGTGTCGTTCAATAACTATTAATATTTTTTTAATTTCTTAATGGTTTAGACTCAAAAGATATTATTTGGGTTTTTTAAGCATTGATCCTGAGGGAGTGATCCGTATTTCGCACAAATGATAATAATTCGTTGTTAATAATATTGGATACGTATAGATCAATTATGGGATCAAATGTATTATATATTTCGCAATCATCCGCATACATATAAATTTTGCAATTTTGGACAGCTGAGGGGCAAGTAAAGGTGTATGTGTGGAATAGGACGTTGGTCTCAATATTGAACCTTACAGCACTCCGCAAATCAGAGGTAATATGAGAGATATTTCTGCATTATCGATTACTTTCTGACATCGCACAGAGAGATCAATTTTACTCATTTTTTAGCATTAGTGTCAAAGCCAATGTAATGAAGGATTGTAAGCAGTAACATGTGATCTACAAACGCTTTTAAAAAATCCATTAAAATTAACGCGTAACAAAATTATCTTCTTTACCTTTAACTATGTCATCACTAATTTAAAGAAATGCTGTAGGATAACTATGACCTGATTGAATTTCGGGAACTCTTTACGCTTTTTCTAAATGCGTTATAATTTGAGACTATTCGCACACGTTCAAGAATTGTAAGTACGGCAGTAATATACGGATATGCCTTAAATCCGCCAGTTTAGGCAGAGGAATTACATTAGAATTAGAATGTGAAGACAACACATTTGCAGCATCTTAGTGTTAATTTCATCACAACCAGTAGCATTATACTTTCGGGAATTCTAAATATAGAATGTGTCATCTTCCGACACTTCTCTAAAAATAAGTGTTGTCTTGTGTATTTGAACGCCCTGTATATATGTACGTATTTTTTTCTTTTATTCTTTTTTTGCTAGTGAATCAATTTACGATAACGAAACTTGTTGTTTTTTTTGTGTTCATCAAGGTACAATTGGAAGTAACAATAGATTGTTTGATTTCTCTAAATTGTAGTGGTTTTCGAATTAAACTTTTCATATTGCAATTAAGATTTGATTTCTGAAATTGGCAATTATATATTTTAGTGGATTAATTAATTAATTTTAAAGTTGAATCTAAATTAGTTTTCCTGTAAATTTTTATAAAAGGTTTCGTTAAAATAAAATGTAATAGTAGATAAGAAAAGTTCGCATTTGAATTGTAGGTTGAGATCACTCTTTGGTTTGCTTGTTTGAGCAGGGGCTGTTGGTGTTAATTTTACATATCGCGTTTAGTAATTGTCGCCGTTTTTCTGCCGTAGTATAGTACCCCAATCTTTTAGTGTTAAGTAATTATCATTATCGTTTAAGGAATAAATCTGTGGATGACAATTTGCACTTGAGTCGTGCACGTAGCAGTTTTATCATGTTGTTGAGAAATATGACGCAATATTTTGAAGAGAGGAAGAAGCTTTTTTTTGCGCGCTTAATTGGCGGAGATTCTCGATCTGACTTTCGTGAGTAAGAGGTGTGATCTGTGAGCTTGGGGGCGTGCCTTTTTTCGAATACCTGGAGGACCGCACTCTTAGAGAAGTTGTTTGCAACTAAAAGCACCCACCCACAACGTTTTGTTTCACCCCGTAAAAGAAAATCAGTTGCAACAGACGAAAGTTTTACTGTAAATAATTTGTATATACACCTTTTTTATTTCCATTTTAATAATTAAACAGGTTTGTAAATAGAGCTACCGATTTAATTGAACAGTAAAGTGTGTAAATATCTCGTCTGTAAAAACTACTCGTTTCGTGCACATAAACTATGTACCGTCCTGACCAATTAGGATAAACGTATCGCTATCGAAATTTAAAACTGGGAAATTGCCGTATGGATTTGCCTTGCCGAGCGAGAACATCAGCTAGTATCCTGGAGCCGTTCCCGTTGCTTTTGTCGCTGACCGTTGGAGAAGGTAACGCAATATTGTACGTTATTGTGAATGCTTTAGCATAACTTTGTTTGTAAACTTCGTGAAATTATTTATTGACGAACGAGTAAACGCAGTCGTTTTTTTTTGGTGTTATTTTTACAGTAATTGATGCTCTCATCTTAATCTCAATAAAAGGTTGACGAACTGCTTTTATTTGCGATATCTTTGGTATTTTGTTTTTTATTATTTAACTACATGTACTGCAAATTTATCTGTATGAACATTTTACATGGTAAAAATTGATTTTTAGTGACCAATTGGTTAAGTATTGTTTTGAAATTATTCAAATTTGGATCATTCTATTTCCGTAGTTTAAAATGAAATGCCACTTGGTAAGCTTACAAGGTTGACCATTTTATGTTCCCGTTTTCTAGTATTTAAGATTTTAAATCAAACCGAAACCATTGTAAATAAATGTATGTATTTGTGTGCTTTTTGAGATATATTTAGATATAATAGACGAACAATTAATTGAATTTTATGGTGTTAATTTGTGATCTCCTCCCGACCAGCGCAAGCAATAATTTACGAAGAGTAGTAATTTTATTATTCGAAATAAGGAATTAATTGAGAGCTAAATTTTGATTTCACGATTTATTTTATTGATTCATTTTAAAGGTAACCAGTGGTAATTTCCTATAATTGACGTTTACCTAGTTTATGTCTAACTATTTTATTTTGAAGTTCAATTAATGACAGCTTTGAAGGTGAGCAGTATTTAAATTTGAGTTAATAAGATTTAAGCGTAACATTTAACGTTCACTATTTTTTTTATTATTGTGTTTGAATTATTTTGTTCGCAAGCGTTGAGGGTACCGTAACGAAATATGAAATTAACGAAGTCATTCAAACCCAACAGCTGATTTGCGCCAACGCTATTTTGGTATTTGAGCGTGTGGATATTTTTAAGATTTATTCTAGAGCTAAAGTTTCGAAGCATCTCCGACGCGCACCTGAAGCTAGCCAACGTAAGGTAAGTGAGATCTTTTGACTGTTGAAGGATGATTTATCTACGTGTGCCCAGGTGTATTCTTACCAATTTTGTCTTAACAGTCTGGCGCCCTTTTACTTGGCTTTATTCTAATTACGACGCACCCTTATCTGCGACTTTCGGCAATACGACTAACCACCTTCAGTATTTTTAAATTAAAAAACACGCACACGCCCTCTGTCCCACCGAGCTGGTCCGGTGCACTCTAATTATCTGTTACCTGCCGTTTTAGTTTCATTTTCGACCGTAACAGTGTGTTGTTAAAAGATATTTTGGTGTTAGTGTTGTAATAATTTGCTTTGCGGATCGTTTAAAGTGATTTTAAAGACTTATTGATCACCTACCAAAAACTTTCGCTAAGATAAATAATCTAGAATTGTCTTTATACTTTTCCTGTGTATATTACTAACGTTATTAGAAAACCGTCTTTAACGGAAATTTGATATACGTGAGATATTTTGGTCAACACTAAATGTAAAATTTCGTTAAAGCCCGATTCTTATTTATTTAACGTGGCTACATACACGCGCACACACCCACACACACACACATGTTATTTAGTCATGAACTCTAACTAACTGAGCTACCGAAAGATTGGAATTCCATTCAAATTAGACTTTATATGTATTTATACGTTAACTGGTTAAGTTAAACTGTCATAGATACAGTTATTATTTGTGCGTCTGTTAAGTGAGCCAGTATGCAGCTAAGGTTTCACACCTAATAGGTACATATACAGTATAATTTGAATGGAGTTCTAATCTCTCGGTAGCTCAGTTGGTTACAGTTCATATCTAGATAGCATAAGGTCGTGGGTTCGAATCCCATCAAGAGAATCTTTTTATGCATTTATAAAAAAAATATCTCTTTACCATGAATACAACATTTGTAATTAAAAACTTTTCAAATATTGAAAAGGAATTCTGTAAATCTACTAACTATTCTAGACATTCCTTAACTAAATTGCAATAACCAAATCAGAGAAGCTGTATTAATACTTTTAGAGTGCAGGTAAATTTTGGGAAAAGGAATAAAAAGAACAAAATTTATAGCTTTAGAACTGGGCTATGTTATGATATACGGAATTTCCTTTGATTTACAGTAATGTAATCGTCTGGATTGCTGTGTCATTGACGGAATACCAATATTACGTTACCTGTTACCTGTTACTTGGTCTATATACAAAAACATATTAAATCGTACAGCCTTTATCTTGTAGTACTAGAATGGTTTGACAGTTTTAGCCATAAGTTCCGCACCAACTTGCATTGATTCTAATAACGGAAATCGATTGTGTTTTAAACCAAATGCTCTCATCCTGTCCTAATGCAAAAAAATAAATGTTTCCCTTATTAACTAATATCACTAACGGACAATCTTGTTTTTCTTAAAATGTGATAGAAGCTACTTAAGTTTTAAGGAAATTCCGTTAGGATGCTAACTGCGATAAATTTACGAAAGCCAGTTAATATTACCAATAGTCGATGTTGTACTTAATTAATTCAACGTAGGTAGTTGCACAACTTAATTCTAGAAACACAAAGTTTCTAAATTACATAATATTCTATTACAATATTTTGTGACACTTCGTTTTAAGTATTAAATGGCATCGTAGATATTTTTGAATGTGTTCATAACTTTCAGTATATTTGTTTCATAATTTTGCATTACCATTTATATTTAGAAGTTTTTTATTTCCTCAACGGGATTTCTGAAATGGGAAGGTTGAGTTGCACGCTGGCAAATTCAATTGCATTTCCGTGTCGTTTGATGTAAAGGGTGCTTCTCGTGAATGAAAGGAAAAATCTTTGAATTTTCCTAGTTATGTAACTGCATCGCTTAATCCGTGATTTTATCAAAGCTTAATATATGAATGGAGTTTGCTTTTTGATCTCAAAACATTACTAATTCTGATCATTTTTAGCTATCCAGAAAAATTATACACAATGATGAATTCATTATAATTGGTAAAGCGACTTCAAAAACCAATATCTTCGTATTTCTCTATACTCATGCGAATGTTAAGCAACAATTTGCGTTTCTACTTTCTCTTAAGCAATTTATATTATTTTCTATCTATAACCTGGTTAAATCAGGGTAAGTTCTAGAAGACAGCGGTGCTAATTTGATTACTTTCAGTAATTTCTTTTAGATCTTCATGGGAGTATATTATACCCACATATTTACTATCATGTGGGCATGCTCTAACCACATGTTAACCATCGGTTGGGCATATGCTAACCACCTGCTGCTCGACTGCCTATTTACTCCTTTGTGAAGCCAATATTCGTCGCTATATGTTCTTCATACCTGTGGAAGCTATTACAGGCTAAGTATTAAAATTTCTTTATTTTAATATTGTTAAGAGCTATATTGTAAGGAGCTTAAGTCGTATAATCATAAGTACCTTGCAACTGCATTGATATTAACGATTAAATTATTGTGTTTTGCACGATACGATTGAGCTACATTCACAATTGCCTTGTATTCTTAACTGTAGATTTTGTTTAAATTTTGTTTTATCCTAAAATAAAAACAAAAGGGGGTTTTTATAACCTATGTGCGGTAACCCAGTTATCACTGTCTTGCTAAAATAAAATGTATTGGGTTCATTAAGAAAAAATATTAGAATACGTTTATTGACAAAGAATCAGCAAGTCTGTATATAAATATACGTGTTCTCTCTTACAACTTCACTTCCCCTTTCGTAGTTTAGGGGCTGTCTTATCTTAAACTACGTAGCGTCCAATTGCTTTCTTCCGTTCTACATATAAATTTTTTCTCTCTCACCCTTAAATTGACATTAATGTTTCCCACGCATCGAAATGCTCTCTAGTTACACGGTATGCTAGTTGTGGTGCTGTCTTTTCTCTCGCTCTCTTTTTTCTGTATGCGTGGTCCAGTGCTACGGGCGTTACAATTCCATTATATTAAATAGCAGCTGACTCGATATTTTGAGTTGCGACCTGATTATACTATTTTGGTACTACAATAATAATGGTGGCCGAGTTGATCTTGTTTCTAAAATAATATGTGCTATACGTAAGGGTAGATTTAAGGTAATTTCATCCGTCAGCCAGGTTCATAAATAAGAAGCTTATCTGTTCTCGCCGGAATGTTAAAGTACGTGTTGCCCCTTTGGCTGTCTAGGATCAACTCTCACTCAAAAGGAAACCCAGTACCTCCCTGTTCTCTAGTCTTTAAGTGGGACTATATTTAGTTACGAGTGCGTATACTAAAAAAACGTGAATATGACAAATTCAATGAGAAACTCCAATCGACATCAAGTCTCCTGATGCAAAAGGGAAGGAAAGGTCACGTATTTCATTCCTTCCCCAAAGGAGAGGGCGGGCTGTTTGAGCTATATATATATATATATATATATATATATATATGGTTAGAATTAGGCAGAATAAAGGGGCTAGAGTTTATTGACCTTGAATTCTTTATAGTAAGCAAGTTAAATAAAATTGAGGAAGTATACAGTTCGTTTTGAAAGAAAAAATAGTATACGAGTGCAAAAATATGGTTTTGATGTAACAAAACAGGCTTTGTGGGGTATGCACAAGGTTGTTATATTCATAAAAGCAGTGAGCTATACCAGTAGCATGTGAGAAAGGTCAACACGATTCATATTAGTGTGTACGATTAGTTTCGTGTAACATATTTAAGTAATTTCACATCTTAATCAACGAAATTAAGCATTGTAGACACATAACAGATATTGATCACATGAAGTATGATGATTATATATGTAGAACATGTATAGTATTAGGTACAATGCATAAACTCTATGAACTATAAAAAAGGGTTATGGTAAGAACACAGTACATTAATAATCCACAAAGTGTTTAAAACGTGCATAAGAAGTGGTAGTGACTTAGAAACGTAACTAAGAACATGAACAACATTTGTGCAGTGTGATATTTAATATATAATTGCAAATTTTATACAAAAATTAACAAAAATAGTTAAACAATATGAAAATGTGAAATGACAAAATTAAGAACTATGGAGTACAAATAGACAGTATTTGTGTTAGAGACAGATATAAGAACACAGTTTATGAACATTTCAAGGGTTATAGACGTTTAATACGCAAATTAAAAGTAAATTTATATTAAATTAGGTTAAGTACTACATTTAAGAATTTTACAAAATTATAGTTGTTATAGGATAAGTTTAGAATAAATTATAAAACATATAATAGTAGGTTTCCCTCATTTTCACGGGGAAATTAACAATGAATATGTCATCTAAACATAAAATTAGAAAAGTTGGGTTAACTACCTAAAATATAGATATGAAAGTGGAAATTTTGTTAAAACTAAGGAAAATGGGTTAAAATAGATGTATACTGATACAGTTTTTTATGTAGAATTTGAATATGTAATTAGTTTAGTTGTAAGATGTAAAGTTTTTTAGATATTAGTACATTTAGATTTTAAGTTGCCAAAATGTAAATCGTCGAAGCAAAGTGGGGCTTGTGAGGTGTGTTTACATGCCCTGATTCTAAATTTGTATTTTTAAAGCAAATCCGATTTGATTTAAAAAAGATATAGCATAATTTATGTTTTAGTTAATTTAACAATTTTGTTTAGACTAATCAGATGCTAGAATCTTTTGTGTGTAATGTAGAAAAAAAATTGAAAATTTGGTATCCAGGAGAAAAGTATAAAAGGAATTGCTCCTGACTTCTCATTCTCTTGCTTTTGTAAATTTTTTGTGACTAAGAAGTCATATTGTTAGTGTTTGTGTTAACATGTAAGTTACAATTTTCGTTAACATTATCGGATTTGAAATGCGATCAACGTAGAGTTGAGATATCAGAAACAATTGATTTAACCCATAACAAAATTTAAAATTAAGGTTACCGATTATATTTGTCGATAAAATTGTAATTGTTTCATTTCAAAATCGTGTGTAAACATCGGGTGATGTGCATTTTTTTTATGTCAATAAAATCCTTCAGTCATTTTGGATTTGATGTTTATTTTATTGAAAGTGATTGAGATTATAAAATAAATTTCACTTCATAACGGCATCTAAAATAAAAGTGCAAGTAAATATAAAAATCTATATAAAATTAAAATACAGAGATGATAATAGCTATGTTCCAACAAATGAACAACAATATAATGAAAGCAGAAGAAAATAGAAAAGAAGATATGCGGAAAGCAGGGGAAAATAGAAAAAAAGCAGAAGAGAAAATGGAAGTAAAATTCAACAATCTCGAAGAAAATAAAAAAGAAGCAGAAGAAAACAGGAAAGAATATATGGGAAGACTGGAAGAAAGTATAAATAGGCAAATGAGTAAGTGGGAAAATGATAAGGAAAGATTATTTAATAAAATGGAGGAGACAACGAAAGAGCTAACCCGTGATATGAATAGGGAAAACGAGAAATTATGGGGGACAATAATAAAAAACAAAGAAGAAGTGTACGAGAAATTAATAAAAATGGATAAGAGCGTACGGATAGAAAGCACGTTGAGAGAAGAAGCATCTCGTGGGTTAAATAACAGAATAGGGCATGTACAAGAAATAAACGAAC